>CM024528.1:66005444-66049203 GCA_014182385.1 Eucalyptus viminalis | reverse complement strand
GATGAGGGATGGTTTTACTATTTTGAAGAGTTTGTCTTTGATAAAAAAAAAAAAAAAAAGCTCAGGTGTATGGAACTTTCAATTCTTCCTCTATTCAAGAAAAAATAATGGTTTTGCACCATAGATTAGGCCATCCTAACTTTGGATACTTGAAACATTTATTTTCTCATTTGTTCAAAGATGTGGATGTTTTTTCACTACATTGTGACAATTGTCTTTTTTTCGAAAAGTCATTGTACTCATTATAGTCCAAAACAGTATCGTGCGTCATCACCATTTTATTTAATCCATAGTGATGTTTGGGGTCCTTCACTCGTGCCAACAAAAACTAGGAAATGATGGTTTGTCTCCTTTATAGATGATCATACCTGTTTATGTTGGACATACTTGATGAGTGCCAAGTCTGAAGTTGAATCCTTGTTCAAATTTTTTTATCAAATGGTTAGACTCAATTCCGTACTATTATTAATATTCTCTGTACTGATAATGGTACTGAATATTATAACTAGTTTTTGGGGAGTTTTTTTGAAAGAAAAAGGCATCCTTCACCAGTTAACTTGCCAAACACCCCCAACAAAATGGCATTGCCGAATGCAAAAATCGCCATCTCCTTGAAGTATCCCGTGCCCTCAGTTTTTCAATGCATGTACCTTAATACTTATGGGGGGAAGCTGTGCTAACAGCATCTTATCTAATTAATAGGCTGCCTACTCGGGTATTAAACTATACTACTCCCTTAGATTATTTCAAACAAGTGTATCCCACAGCCTGTATTTTTTTCTGATATTCCTCTAAGGGTGTTTGGTTGCGCTGCCTTTGTCCATCTCCCAATTCAATGTCGATCCAAATTAGATCCTCGAGCTGAAAAGTGTGTTTATAGGGTATGCACCTAATCAAAGATGTTACAAGTGTTACAATCCACATACTGGCAAAACTCATATCGCTATGGATGTAACCTTTATAGAGTCACAATCGTTTCTTTCTAACAAATCTCTTTAGGGGGAGAATGCCGAAATTAGTGAAGAGATTCTGTGGCATTCAAACTCTCCTGTCCTTCCCACTCCTTTGTTTGAGTCTTCGAAAACACCTCTGCCAAATCTTGATGTGTCAAAGATAGGGGGAGAAAAAGTTCAAGATCACAATGTGATCAACAAGCCCGAGCTTTAGGTTTATACTAGAAGAAAAACTCTTCAAAAATTTGCATATAAGAACTTTGTCTTGGAGCCTCATTTGTCTACAGCCCCAAGAGATGATCTCTTGCCTTCGTCATCAGGTGATCCTAGTAGAACTCATTTTCCCTCCATTCCAGTCTCAAATTTTGATACTAATACTTCTAATCTTGATATGCCTATAGCTCTTAGAAAATGGGTTAGAACATGTACTATCTATAAGTGCTAATATGAACACCTAGAGGGGGCGAATAGGTGTGAAGACAATTTTCGCAAGAGTAGTGAAAATATTTCGCTTTTGAAACTGAGTCTGATGATCAGCAGAATTTAAAAGACTTTAGACTTTAACTATAGCATTAAAGTACGAATAATGTAAAAGAGTTCAGAGAAGAGAAAAGGAACACAGGATTTATAGTGGTTTGGCTTAGATCAAGCCTATGTCCACTCTCCCACTGACAGCCTTCTGGCTGGTTTCCACTATGAATCAAAAGAGAATTTACAGCCTTGTGGTCTTGACTTCACAGTGAAGAGTCTCTACTGCTCTCACAAAGTCTCTTTGAGTTTCTCTCTCTTTTGAGTACAAATTTGAGCACGGTGTAAGGAATAACAAGTAAGTATTAAGCTTCAGACTTTGGAATTCTTCTTTCACGCATTCTATCGAACAACTAAAGAGTCCTCCTTAAATACTCCTTCGTGCCTTCTCGACCATTGGCACTTTCCAAATAAATTCTTCCAATCAACTCATTGGACAAAATCAATCAAAGAGATCTCGAGTCGTTTGAAGATCTGTGATGAAAGCTCGTCAATCCTATTCACCCATATAATCGGGATCTTGGTTTCCATAAGTAGATTCTTTCCAAATTAACTTGCCATTTGAAAAGATTTGATGTATCTAAATTGATTCCAATGAAGATAATCAATCTTGTAGGGATATTTCCATCCAGAAGGCCATATATAACTGTACGAACCGAACCCTTGAAGAAAGAAAGATAATCCCGCGTCGGATAAGTCTTCATTCTTCACTTGCGTTCAAGCTGGAATTTGTCAAAGTGGGCAGACTTCGTTTATAAGATAGACTCTGACACAAAAGTCTGGCAATCTTCATAATAGAATTTGGATAAGTTTTGTCAACTTCAAAACAACATCGGAGTTTTCTCTAACAATCTCCCCCTTTTTTTATGGTGACAAAACTTTCCTGCAGATTTAAAGAACTATATCCTACAAAACAATATTTTAGCGTACATGATAACTTATAAAAACATATTGTTAAGGACCTAGATAACATCGATTCTGCAACCACAGAAAACTTGTTAATCTTGAAAATCTAAACAATATTCAATCATCCATAGCCATAATCACAATCACAACCACTAAAGATTACTGCAGAATATAAGCAAACCAATTCAATCCAAACAAGTTCAAAGTTCAAATCTGCAAACATTCTCCCCATTTTTGTCAACAGCAAAAAGAAAGATAATTTCAAAAAGATAGAGTTGGAAAGATGAAATCAATCAAGTTTGTTTGGGGGCTCGAATGAGTCTTAAATCCTCAAGCAACTGCACTGCCTCTTCCACTTTGGCTACGGCCTGGGACGTCTGTTGATTCAAAGTCTCAACTTTAGTATCAAGAGATTGTACCTTGCCATCAAGAGAGTCTGTGGAGGACTTTAAGGCGGTGTAGAGCTTCTGTATCTCGTACTCCATTGCGTATTGATGAGCCTTAACCTTCAGAAGGAGCTCAACCAACCTTGGATAGTTGGGATTAGTTTCGGTTTGAACATTGGCTTCAGCGAAATGAGTTTGTGGAGTGTCAAGAGATGGAGGAACATCGACTTGAATATGAGCCTCTTGTTGATTGTCCTAATTGGGAGTCTCTTCTTCAACCTCTGTTTCAGGAAAGTGAGATGCAAAAACGTCTTCTGGATTGGTAGGGGACCTGCTAATGCCATCACTAGCAGTAGGAATTTTCTTAATATCTCCCCCTGACTTGTTACCTTCAGGTTGAGATGAGACTTCTCATTCTGTAGCCTTTTCTTTCTTAGCACTAGATCCCTTTTATTTGTCTTTGGAAGCAGCATCTCCTCTTTCTTCTTCAGAAACTCCTTTCTCAGTCTCACCTGAAAGTGGTATGGCACCACTTGCTCCATTTGAGTTTTCATCTTCATGGTCCTTCGTTGTGGATCTTTTAGGCTCAACGCCGTGCTCATCTTCTTCTTCTTCTTGTCCTTCCTCTTCTGTTTCTACTTCTGCTTCTGGTTCTGCTTCAATTTCTTCATCCTCTGTTTCTTCATAATCAACTCCTTGAAGATTCCTCAAGGCAAGAGTAGAGATGGTCAGGTCATCCTCCTCTTCTTCATCCATTAGGAGGACATGCCTCTTCTGCTTCTTTGGAGTTGCTTAGGCAACACTCTTTCCTTTTCTTTTCTTTACAAAAGCTGATTCTGCCTTCGTTCTACTTGTTGATTCCTTCTTCAGATGCTCAATCGCCTTGGTTAGATCCTTCAACCTCATCTTCGAGCTCATCTTCAGTCCTATCACCATAGGACTAATTGTTCTTGTGTAGAGCAAAGAGGGGATTTGGATCTTGAAGTGGTGAAACAATTTGGTGATCAACGCCACGTAAGGCAATTGCCATTTCTCCTTCATAAATGTCCTATACAAGTGCAGTAAAATGGTGTGGGGCGGAGAAAAAGGAATGCCATTGCAGATGGCCCACATGATCTTTGCTTCGAATCTTGACACATCAGTCTTTGATGCTGCCTTGCGTCTTAAGCAGTTAATGACAATTTTATGCAACAGAACATTGGTTGCTGACAAGCGAGAGTAAGTGATACTCCCAATTGGCATCTTGTCCTTCACCAAGAAACGCGTTGCTTGACCGATTGAGATTTTGATCGGTTGAGAGCCACTTCTTTCTATTCCTAGTATGTCAGCGAGGATGTCAACATCCACAACAAAAGCTTTTTCGCTGATAGTGAACTGAATGTGACTCAAGTCAAGAAAAGACAAATTGGAGTAAAAGTAAGTAGTTAACTCTGAATAAGCCACATCAGTCTTAGCACAAAACGACTCAAGTTGAAGAGCAAACAACTTTTCCCTTAAATCAACCTTGATCAAGTCCAAGAAATCGAAATCCATTGTTCGAGAGTTTATCACCCCTCTGTTCAACATCTGCGTATAAACCCTTTTGTGCTCCTTAGAACAAAACAATCTTGTTCTCTTTCCAGGAACATCAGCAGCCACACCCATTCTGGGTTGAAAATTCGAATAAATACGCTCATCATCATCCTTGTTTTCAAGATGCTCAGAACTAAACCTAAGGTCAGAAGGAAAATGAAGAAAAGCTTCATCTGCCGAACCTTTCGACGCTATACCCAAACGTTCCATCGTTCTTAAAAACACTGTTTCATTCTTATGCCCATGTCCTCTTAGAAAATCAGTGATAAAAGTCATTGGAGTACCACCCTTTTTCAGATAACCATAATGTTTATAAAGAACCTAGGGTGTCAAAATCCGAGAGGAATAGCGTCTTGTTCAACTTCCTCTTCCAACGATTGGCGCAGAACATTCTGTGGAGATGTCTGCGAAGAGTTGTGCCGAGATCCTTCTTCAGTGAGATCGAAATGCACCGAACCTTCCGGCATGCTCCTCAGGCCTTGACTGGCTATCCGAGAGGACTTTCGCTGCTGAGGCATGGATCCAGACTTGGAGGATTTCGAAGACATGTTCGAGTGAAAAAGATGGAAACTTGCATAAGGGTTTTGAGAGTAAAAACGAGAGAGAGAATGAATCGGTATTCTAGGGTTTGGAAAAGAGATGATCGAAAGAAATACTAGAAAGTATTTAAAGAGAATGAAAGGTCACAATGAAAAGAGGTATTCGAACTGTCATAAGAAAAAAGAAAACTACCTTTTCGGAATAAACTGAAAATAAAAACTGGATTGACAAGGTTTCCTCTAGTTGAAGTTCTGAGTTTGAACAACTTCAGCCTTTAATCGATAGGAGAAATAATAGTCAATTTGTTACGAATAGACTCAAATAGACTTTTCTCCAAAGGCTTCGTGAAGATGTCTGCCACTTCATTCTTTGACTCGATGAATTGAACCAGAATCTCGCCATTTTGGACATGATCCCTTATAAAATGATGTCGAATCTCTATATGCTTCGCCCTTGAATGAAGAATTGGGTTCCTAGTGAGATTAATGGCACTTATGTTGTCGCATTTGATCTCGGTGCATGATTCTTCTATTTCAATGTCTCTTACTTGTTGTCTTATCCATAGAATTTGAGAACAACAGCTCCCAAAAGCAACATACTCCGCTTTCTTTGTTGATATGCTACAGTACTTTGCTTCCTTGAGAACCAAGATACTAGCATATTTCCCAACAGTTGACAAGTACCAGATGTGCTCTTTCTATCGACCCTACAATAGGCTAAATCCGCGTCTGAATATCCAAGTAGGGTAAAGTCTCATTCTTTTGAATACCATAGACCCAACTTTGGACAAGTCGCAACATATTTAATGATGCATTTTACAGCACTTAGATAAGATTCTCTTGGATCAGATTGAAATCTTGCACAAATGCATACACTGAATAGAATATCAGGCCTAGAAACAGTAAGGTAGAGAAGTGAACCAATCATGCTTCTGTATAGCTTCTGGTCTACTTTCTTCCCTCCTTCATCCTTGTCTAGTTTTGAAGAGCTTGACATAGATGTCTCTGTCTTCTTGCAATTCTTCAATCCAAATTTCTTGATGAGATCTTTGGCATACTTCTCTTGGTGAATGAATATACCTTTCTTCGATTGTCTGACTTGCAATCCTAGAAAGAAGGTTAATTCACCCATCATGCTCATTTCGAATTCATCCTGCATAGATCTTGAAAATTTCTTACAGAGACTTTCGTTAGGAGAACCAAAGATAATATCATCTACATAAATTTGTACTAGCAGAAAATCTTTTCCTTCTCTCTTTATAAACAAAGTAGTATGAACTTTCCCCTTTTCAAAATCGTTTTGAGTTAGAAACTTACTCAACCTTTCATACTAGGCTCGAGGTGCTTGCTTCAGTCCATACAAGGCCTTTTTCAGTCTGTAGACTAAGTCTGGCTTTCTTAGGTCTTCAAATTCAGGTGGTTGTTCCACATAGATTTCGTTTTGTATGAACCTATTTAGGAATGCACTTTTGCCATCTATCTAGAATAACCTAAAATTTTTAAAACAAGCAAATGCAAGTAATAATCTAATTGATTTTAACCTCGCTACTGGTGCATAGGTCTCGTCATAGTCTTTCCCTTCTTCCTGTGTATATCCTTTCGCCACGAGTCTTGCTTTGTTTCTAATCATTTTTCCTTTCTCATTCATCTTGTTCCTAAAAACTCACTTCGTTCCAATCACAGATTTGCCTTTGGGTTTTGGAATCAACTCACATACATCGTTGATGCTGAATTGTCTGAGTTCTTCCTACATAGCTTATATCCAACTTTCATTAGACAATGCTTCTTCTACACATTTTGGTTCTATCTCAGAAACCAGTGCTAAAGCACTGGACTCTTCTCTTTTGTTGGATCTGGTGCGAATTCCTTCATCAATGTCGCCAATAATGAGTTCTTTGGGATGACTTGACTTGTGCTTCCAGTTGCTGCTTGATCTGAGAGTCTGTTGATCCTTTGCTTCGGTTGAATTTTTTGATCTGCTTGTTCCTATTCTCCAGAAGTTTGTACCTCTTCGGGGGAAGTAGACTTTGTTAATTCTGGAACAGGTTCAGACTCTTCAAGATGAGTTTGATCTGGTTGATTCTGCACATAATCCTGAAACTTGACGTTCATAGATTCTTCCACGGATTGAGTCTTCTTGTTGAAAACCCCAACCTTTGCTTGATGTTGAGTAGCCAAGTAAGATTCCTTCGTCTGATTTCTCCTCAAACTTTCCAGATCGTTCATTTGCATTCTTCAGAATAAAACATTTACAGCCAAATACATGAAAATAAGAAACAATAGGCTTCTTCCCTTTATATACTTCATAAGGAGTTTTCTCTAGGATAGGCCTCAAGAATACTCTATTGATAATATAGCAAGCAGTAGAAACTGCTTCTGCCCAAAATCGAGAGGATATTTTGCTCTCTATCAAGAGAGTTCTGGCCATCTCCGGTAAGGATCTGTTTTTCCTTTCCACAATCCCATTTTGTTCTGGAGTGTATGAAGAAGAGAAAACATGCTGAAAACCAGATTCATCACAGAACTTCACATTATCCTGATTTTCAAACTCACCTCCATGGTCAGTTCGTATGCTTGAAATAGCATAACCCTTTTCATTATGAACCTTCTTGACAAACTTAAAGAAATAAGATAAGGTTTCAGACTTACTTGCTAGAAAGTATACCCAAGTGAAACAAGAGTAATCATCCACAATTACTAGGCAATATTTCTTTCCACCAATACTTTAAATTCTGGTTGGTCCAAAAATGTCCATATGGAGTAGCTGCAAAACTCGACTAGTAGAAACTTGATTTACAGGTTTAAAGGAATTTCTTACCTGTTTTCCCAAGACGCAGGGAGTGCATAATTCAGATTTCTGATAAGCCAGATTAGGAAGTCCCCGAACCAACTTCTTAGAAGAAACTATGGCAATTTGCTTCATATTAACATGACCAAGCTTACGATGCCAAAGACTTGCTTCATCTTGGATAGAAATGAGGCACTGAGATCTTTCGGGGTTTACATCCAGAAGGTATATATAGCCATGCCTTCACCCAGTAAAAGATTGAGAGAAGTCTTGACTTGTTCCAGAACAATTGCCTTCTTGAAAGTTTATTCTGAAACTAGTATCGCAAAGCTAACTTATGCTCAGTAGATTGTAGTTCAACCCTTCAACCAAGGAAACATTGTTAATAGTCAGGCTTCCAATCTTCACAATTTCACATCCTACAATATTTCATTTGTCGTTTCCTCCAAAAGAAACTTTTCCTCCATTCAGTCTAACAAGCTTTATAAAGTAGCTTGAGTCTCCTGTCATATGCCTCGAACAGCCACTATCCAAATACCATTTGATCTTCCTTTTGATAGTGACCTATAATCAAAAGAAAAACTTAAACTTTCTTTGGTACCCAGATTTTCTTAGGTCTAGGAGAGTTAGTATTAAAGACGGTCTTTGCCCAGTTCTTCTTAATTGGTCTCCAAACCTTGGGACATTCTTTCTCAAAATGTTATGAGCTGTTACACTTCGAACATCTAACTGCACTTCGGCCAATAGGTTTTATAAAAACTTTTTGAAAGTGATTTTTGCAAAATGCCCTTATAGGTCTTTGTTTAATTCTCTCCTTAACTTTTGGAAAATCAATTAATGGAACAATTTCTGAAGTCATACACAAACCAGATTTATTAAAGTAAGGTATTTGAGCTGAAAGAATTTTCTCCAGTTTTTCGTATCCT
Organism: Eucalyptus viminalis; assembly: GCA_014182385.1. NCBI lineage: Eukaryota > Viridiplantae > Streptophyta > Magnoliopsida > Myrtales > Myrtaceae > Eucalyptus > Eucalyptus viminalis. Next base: position 66,040,605 of record CM024528.1, on the reverse strand, counting down.
TTTGAAAATCTTTCTCGTAATACTTGAAATGTCCCTTCTCAAAATAGCATTTTCCTTCGAAAGAGAATCTGAATTTTCTTTCAAACTATCAAAACTTGTATTCAGATTTTCAAACTTTTCTTTCCAAGAAATTTCCTATTGCCCGAGCTTAGAATTCTTCCTTTTTAGTTCGGAAATCCTTTTAAGAGAGGATTTAAGACGAGGCAGAGTTCATCTATATATTTAGAAACTTTAACAGGAATTTTTGAGTTACTAACATCAATTTATTTGTCTGAGTCTAAATCGAGTATGTTTCGATTCTCGAGTCGATTCGAATGAGCCATCGATATATGTTGGCATATTCTTCTTCACTTTCCTTACACTCAGTGTCACTCCAAGTTTCAGCTTTGAGAGCCTCTTTGTACTTCTCAGTTTTTCCTTTCTTCTTCTTCAACAATGGACAGTTTGGTCTGATATACCCACTTTTCTTGCATTCGAAGCATATTACATCTTTGTTGGTTTCATTGTCCTCTGTCGGTCTCTTCTGGAAATTTTACGTGCTTTGCTTCTTCTAGTTGAATCTTCTTCCATTTCTATTCAGCTTTCTGAATTTCTTAATCACAAGCACTAGCTCCTCATCGTCCATATCATTCATTTGAATCTGTATCATCAGAATCAATGTTAGACTTTAAAGCAATTGACTTCTTACCTTTATGATCTTCTTCCTCATTTATTTGCTCCACTTCGTATGATTGAAGTGTGCCTATCAGTTTGTCAACTGATAGAGGCATAATCCTCTAAGTTTCTCTAATTGAAGTCTTCACGTGATTTTTCGAAAGCCTACACAACAGCTTGTTGACTTTCATTAGTCTTGAGATTGGTTGACCTTGATAAACCAGGCCATTCACGATCTCTGTAAAGTGACTGAACATATCAGTAATAGATTCTCCAGGCTTCATTCTAAAGGCTTCATACTATTCGAGCAGAATGTTTATTTTGGTTTACTTCACACGGTCAGTCCCTTCATAGGTAACGTAATCTGTCTCATACTTCTTTTGCTATTTCACAAGAAGAAATTCGGTAATACTCAGTGGGAGATAAGGCACAGTATAAAGAGTAGATTGCTTTCATGTCAAGAGCTTGTCTCTTGGTAATTTCAACTCGTGTTGCTTCGTCAGCATTAACAAATTCTTTCCCTCGGTCTGAAGCTGATGTTGCTTTAGGGTTGATCCCTTTTTCTACAACATCCCACTCCAGAGGATCTCTGGATCTGAGAAATGTCTTCATCTTGTTCTTCCATACATTGTACTCCTTTCCATCGAAGTAAGGAGATCTGGTGTTGCTTTGACTTTCAACTAAACCTGGAGCCAAAATACTAGCCATAAAGGATCTTTAGCTTAGAAGTAAAACACTTCAAAAATTAAGCATACAGGCTCTGATACCAATTGTAAGTGCTAGTATGAACACCTAGAAGGGGTGAATAGGTGTGAAGACAATTTTCGCAAAGAGCAGTGAAAATATTTCACTTTTGAAACTAAGTTTGATGATCAGCAGACTTTAAAAGACTTTAGACTTTAACTATAAAATTAAAGTACGAATAAAGTAAAAGAGTTCAGAGAAGAGAAAAGGAACACAAAATTTATAGTTGTACGGCTTAGATCAAGCCTACGTCTACTCTCCCATGCTGACAGCCTTCGGCTAGTTTCTACTATAAATCAGAAGAGAATTTACAGCCTTGTGGTCTTGACTTCACAGTGAAGAGTCTCTATTGCTCTCACAAAGTCTCTCTTTAAGTTTCTCTCTCTTTTGAGTATAAATTTTAGCACAGTGTAAGGGATAACAAGTAGTAAGCTTCAGACTTTGGAATTCTTCTTTCACGCACTCTACCGAACAATTGGAGAGTCCTCCTTAAATACTCCTTCGTGCCTTCTCGACCGTTAGCACTTTCCAAAAGAATTCTTCCAATCAACCCGTTAGACAGAATCAATCAAGGAGATCTCGAGTCGTTTGAAGATCTGTGATGAAAGCCCGTCAATCCTATTCGCCCATATAATTAGGATCTTGGTTTCCATAAGTAGATTCTTTCCAAATTAACTTGTCATCCGAAAGATTTGATGTATCTAAATTGATTTCAATGAAGATAATCAATCTCATAGGGATATTTCCATCCAGAATGCCATATATAACCTGTACGAACCGAACCCTTAAAGAAAGAAAGATAATCCCACGTCTGGATAAGTCTTCATTCTTCACTTGCGTTCAGTTGGAATTTGTCAGAGTGGGCAGACTTCTGTTTGTAAAATAGACTTTGACACAAAAGTTTGGCAATCTTCAGAATAGAACTTGAGTAAGTTTTGTCAACTTCAAAACAACATCAGAGTTTTCTCTAACACTATCACACCCCGAACCCTGAGCGCACGAACATCCCACGGTGGTCGATTAAAAGTATGACGTCCAAGGACGCGTTGCTGACCCTTTTTTTTTTATCTTTCTATTAAACGCATGCGGAAGTGAATTAAATAAACACCCGACCAATAAATAAACAATAAGGATAGTCAATCAAAACAAAAGTTGCCGAAAACAACTTATTTATTTATTTACTGTTACCCCTAGGAAGTTTAACAGTTACAAGCCCTTCTGCGGCCACTTCCTATCGACCCTCTCAAAAATCCTCAAGGATTAGGGTCAACCTACTTCACTAACGGCATGGCCAGCCAAAAAGGTGTTGTATCTCGCGCCCACCACATACGCACTTGGTAGATCTCCACGCTACGGCCCTGAACAAGGTTAACCACGGCGGGGTGAGATAAATCTCAGCGAGTTAAATCCCTAAGCCTCGATTAGGACACAAATTCTTCTCAAAGGCAACCTAGGCACGCACCACACGTAAACTCACCTCGCCTCAGCACACCCCTGCATGTTAGCACGTCACATATGCCTTTATCAATATAATAAGCATAAACAACAACTGGAAGACATAACTCTTATCATCCAAACATTCCCACGGGTCTTGATTATAAGGTAAAACCGCTTTGGCACGTCCTATACCATGCCTAACAGTTTTACCCCATAATCATGCGCAATACATCACAATCATTCACACGTGTTCCGATTATTATGACCCCTCGGATCACGGCCAACACAAAAGTCGGCAGTCTTCCGGCATAACCGGGCATCGTCCCGCCCCATTGGGCACGGCATCATCCCGCCCCATTGGGCACGGCATCATCCAGTGTATGCATATGCCTCAGGACAGCATTCCAATTAGGAGCTTCGTTCCGAAATCCATCCATGAACGGCATCCCGTTGACTTGGGGGCATCCAAACTTAATCGGGCATTGTCTCGCATAATCATACGCATCAAGATGGGTTCATTACCCCACATAATCATACGCATCAAGGTATTTAGGTGATCACACGAGCATACAACACTCCAAACTTAATTAGGTATCGTCCCGCATAATCATATGCATCAAGACAGCCATCGCTCAAGCCAATTTTTATCTTCCATCAATTAGCCAAGAACACCAAAATCCCTTTTCAAATAATAAACCTTGCAACTCTCTTTTATTTTTTGTTCAAAACTTTCCGAAATAAATTCGTATGGGGTTACGTATTTGAAATCAACCCATCAAACTTTGCACGTATCTAATTTGAAACCTCATGGTTTTATTGAGCACATAAAACTTAGCGTCCAAACCCGACACCATATTTCTTTTCTATTTCTGTCACGCCCCGATCCTCTAAGCACGCGAGCATCCCTCTGCTGTCGATAGAAATGCGACTTCCCAGGACACGTCGCCGACCCATTCATTTTTATTACGCATGCAAAAGCGAAACAAATACCCTGACAACATTTAACTTGGGGTAGAAAAGCAGGCAATCAAACACAACCACACAAGCTTTATAAACACATAGGTTTATCTACAACATTGGACTGTCTACAAAATAGATAGGCTCAACAAAAAGGGAACTGTCCTAAGACTAACTAGTCAGACACGTTCGCCAATTCTTCGGTCTCCACCTCCACAAAAGTCCATGGCTTTGGGTCCACCACGATTGCCATCTAAGGACCTTAAAATATTGAGCCCACAACGGAGTGAGACAATGTCTCAGTGAGTTCTACACCCTAAGACTCAATTAGGAAGAAAATACGTCTCAGGGTGCTCTAGCCACACAAGGAGGATGGAGGACTTACCTTGCCTCAGTCCCTTCCTGCACGTTAGTACATTTCAAAAATAAATCAAATCGATCCACACGGTCGATATAACCAAACCATCAATCCATTCACTCAAAACCACAGTTCAAAGGACACAGCCTATCTTTAGGTGACAAATTACGGCCCAATGGACGTGACCTTTAATAGGTAGCGGATTACGGCATTATCAGGCGCGACCCCTATCAGGTGGCAATTTACAACCCAACGAGCGCGACCTTTAATAGGTGGCGGATTACGGCCTTATCAGGCGTGACCCCTATCGGGTGGCAATTTACGACCCAACGGGTGCGACCTCTATCAGGTGGCAAATCACGGTCTAACAAGGCACAGCCGAACTTCGATAATTTTCTAGATCCACTCACAACCTTTCACAATCAAATTTCCAATCGAATACCAACACTAATCAACTTTGGGATAAATCCCCACATAAACATCCATTCAATCAATCGATACAAACTGGACCTACCAACCAATTATGGTGCCAAAAGCCGACACCGGGTATTTTCAAGTTAAATACCAAAACTTCTCCAATTTCACACAATTCCACACTTTTGGAATAATTAACCATAATCATCAAATTACACAATTCCTCAAATTAAACAAATAATTAGCACAAACTGACCGAGCTGCATTTGCGATCGCGCGAAATTCTAACGACCACCATCCTAGGCAAAATTTTTGAAATTATTAAATAATTAAATTTAATTCCGAAAATTAAATAATTATATATTATATTATAATTATATAATTTAATAAAATAATATCTAAAAATTCGAAATAAATAATTAATTAAAAATAATTAATTATGGCTTAAACTATATTACACTAATTTAAACATACAATTAGCCCTAATTAAACATCCATTAAACTAATCATACAACTAATCTAATTTACATTAAAATAATCTAATTTAACCACATAAACCTAATTATACTAATCTAAACATCCCTTAAGCATAATTAACTTACTAAGCGATGATTAGAGGTTAAACTCACCCGATTAACAAGCCGAACGGCTCAAAACGACGAGGACGACGCGGGGGCCGATAGTTTCCAAGGCGGGCCTAGCTTTCGGGGTCGGGAAGCTGGCCAAAACTAGCCAAATACTCGATGTGATACCCATTTTCCTGCTCACTGCTCGCTATTGGTTGAGGGCGGATCCGGCGCCGGGTTCAGCTGGACAGGGCCGGTGGTGGTCTAGCTGAGCTTCAACTGTCCAGGCAACAACGTACGGCGACGGAGGGAGCTCCAGCAGCTCTTGGAATACGCGGACTGAGACTGACGGGGACAGCTGGGCATCGGCCAAGTGCGGAGCCGCGGCTGTGCGAGACAGCAAGCAGCGACGACGAGGGATCTAACGGCATACAACGGCGACGAGCGGCGCTACTAGCTGCTGCTTCGCTTCCCTAGTTTGCTAGTGGGTCTTGAATAGCACAAAGAAGGAGAAGAGGAGGTCGACGCCAGCAGGGGAAAATAGAGGAAGGCGGAGGGCGAGCGGGCTAAGCGATGGCATGTGACAACGAGGCTCCTCGGCAAATTGCTAGTCAATCTTCGCTGTTGCTAGCATCCGAAGAAGAAGAAGAAGAAGAAGAAGAAGAAGGAGATGGAGGAGAGAGCGTCGACCGAAGAGAAGGGGAGGAAGAAGAAACCGGTTTCTCTCACTCTCTCTCTCTTTCTCTCTCTCTTTGGCCCCACAAACATGGCCCACCATGACCTCACTTGATGATGTCATACTCCACTATCTCCAATCTCCCACAACCTTATTCCAATGGTTGCAATTTCATTTTCCGCCGTGGCATGAAATCTTGTATCAATTTCATTCAATTCTCTTCTAATTGAATCAAATTGAAGTCCATAAAATTAATCCAATGTCGCCACACTTCAATTCACATCTTCACTTGTCCATAGAACCAACTTAAGTCCCAAAAGCATGACCAAAGGCAGGCCTACTAATTTCTCGAGCCAAATTAGCCATTCTTTGATTAATTTTCTGAAAAAACTCTGATTGCATGAAAAATCTTCCGAAGATGAGTCAATGATCCTAAAATGGTTTGTGACACACCAGGACTTCTAATTTTTGAATTCGCTTTCAATTTCACGGTTAATTTCACTCTGGCACGATATTAGCGGATCCTAATCTACTGGGTAGCTTTTAGAAATTTTCATGCATTTAACCTGAGGTTGATCAATTCAAGCCACAATGTACATCTTTGACACATTGGCGACTCTTGATTGTCGGGGTAGTCTCAAGGTTTCAAATACGGACACAGGGTACCTAATCGACAGAAAAGTCGGCCCAGTGCCGATCGACAAGGATTGTGCGACCTGGTGGAATCACCCACCCTTGATCACATGCCTCTGTCGAGTCGACCTATCTCCAGTCTCTAATCGATTTTTAATTGTGTCGTAATGACCCTTATAGATTAGCTCGGTCGAATTCTTGAGTCTGATGCATTAGAATCTCTTAACGACTTCACCTGATAGACTAGTTTTCACATGAGTGGCCGACTCAAGGAAAAAAAACTATATGCATGCCAATGAAATGCCCATCTCAATTTATTGAAAATAGAATTGGAAAATCAGGATGTCACAACTCTTCCCCTCTTATAAAAATTTCATCCTCGAAATTTAAACATTTACCAATTCTTAAACAAAAAGGTGGGGGTACAGTCATCTCATCGAATCTTCTTTTCCCTAGTTGCTATTTCTGTACTGCGGTATTGCCGGATTACTTCCAAACTTGTCCAAACCATCTTGGATTCGAAATGCCAAACACTTGCCCACTTTTGCAAAAAGAGAGTTGCAAAAATTTTGGTTCCTTCTTTTTTTTTCTTTTTTTTTCACTAAGCGGCTAACTGCCGTGTGGGGATTCGAACTCCCGACTTCGGACCATTTGCTTCTTCCCCGGGTACCACTCGGCTAGAGGTGCCGACAGTGCTCCAAACTGCTTTCTTTTTCTATTTAAAACCAAATTTCTTATTCGATCTCAAACTCGAATTATTCCACCACTTAAACAGTTCCGGCTCTCCTTTCTTAACAATTCGAGATGTCCCTATCCTTGGCGACATCCAAGGATGAACAGGATTCTCAACTTGAAAATTCAATGGTTTTCGACGCTTAACTGCGTAAATTTCCCGGCGGCTCTAAGCGGTCTTTTATCTGTCATTGATATTTGCAACTGCGTCCACTAACTGCTGAACTGACTCTGGCCTGCGACCTTTCATTCTCTGACCTCAACTTAACAACTGAAGCTCTGAACACTCTGAACTGCACTGCCTCAAAAAGGAACCATCTAATTGATCTGCTGAAACTGGGATTCTCTAGTCTAGATCTGATATAACTCTGACACTGGCACTCTAAGCAGATGAACTATTTGATGTACATACACTTCGGTATGCTTAATCAAATCAAGATCCTTCCGCACAGCCACAAGGTGGGCTGATTTTGTCAGTGTGTCAATTACTACTCGAACTGAAATTATTACCACACTGACCCCTTAGAAGACTTGTCACAACTTCCATTGTGACGGGTTCCCACTTCCTCACGGAGATATTGAGAGATTACAAAGGTCCTTTCAAATTGCAAAACCATGCTTTCTCTTGATAGCACATCTGACACTTGCAACCTGTCGGTGATATCTATCTTCATATCAGTCTACCAATCCTGTTGATGCAAATTCTAACCCATTTTCGTACTGTCTGGATAACTCTGAAGCTGCTATGACGAGCTTCCGATAAGATCTCTTCTTTAATCTTTGTATCTTTAGGTACACATAATCATCCTCAGAAATCTGAAAATCATCCTTTCTCTTCTTCTCGGTATCTTCTTATAGAATCTTTTGAATCTCTGAATCTGTCCACCAAAGTGTCTGATTCTAACCTGAATATCCAGTTCAATTCTGAGGGTGACCGTAAAATTCGAAGGTGGCCTACCTCAGATTTGAAAACCGAATTTTGAACTTTCTCAAGTAAGGTCCATACTTTAACCAGTATATGCACAACTGAAGATTCTCGACTCAACGCATCAGTGACTTCTTTCATCCTTCATGGGTGATACTAGATACCACCATCCTAGTCCTCCAAAAGATCTGGTTCACAGTGCTATCTCATATTCAATTCCTTTTGAGAGAATTAATACTTTGAGACTTTAACGGTTAGCGAAGATCTGGAGTCTTTCTTCACACCAACAATATCTCTAAATCTTCAGAGCGAAAATTATTGCTGCGAGTTCCAAGTCATGCATCGGATAATTCAGTTCGTGAGGTCTGAACTAACGGGACGTGTATGCAACAACCCTGCCATGCTGCATTAGCACGCAATCCAGTCCTCTAAATGACGCATCACTATAGATCTTGTATCTTCCAGTACCAGACAGTATGGTCAGCACAGGTGCGGTAGTCAGCTTCTGCTTAAGCTCTTGGAAACTACGCTCACACTTGTCTGTCCAAACGAACTTCATTTCTTTCTTCAATGGTCGAGTCAACGGCGAAGTTAAGGCTGAAAACCCTTCCACAAACCCTCTGTAATACTCTGCTAAACTCGGAAAACTTTTGATCTATGTCACTGCAGTCGATCTTGGCCAATTAAATCACTGCTTCAATCTTGAACGGGGTCTACGGAGATTCTTTCTCCTGAAATCACATGACCTAAGAACGCAACACAAGTCATTCAAACTCACTTCTGCTACGCTTATCGTAAAATCCAAGAGTCCTCAAGGTCTGAAGTACCATCCTCAAATGTCTCTCGTGCTCCTCAGCACTCTTCAAACACACCAGAATAACGTCAATGAACCATATCACAAAACTAATCCAAGTACCCTTAAACATTCTATTCATCAGATCCATACAAACAGTTGGAGTGTCCGTCAAACCGAACGACAACACAGTGAACTCACAGTTGTTGTATCAAGTGCGAAATGCTAACTTCGATATGTCTTCCTTCTTGATCCTCGTGTCGATCTTGGAGAATATCAATGCACAAACACAACAAATCATCTTTCTTCTTCATAAACAGAACTGGTGCTCCCCAAGGTGATGCACTGGGACGTACGAATTCCTTATCCAACAATTTCTGCATCTGCATCTTCAGTTCTTTAAGCTCTGACAACGCCATCTAGTAAAGAGCCTTAAAGACTGGCTCTGTTCTGGGTGCTAATTCAATCACGAACTTTATTTCTCTTTCTGGCAATCTTCAGGAAACACCTTAGAAAACTTTTGTACCATGGTTATGTTTCTCCATATTCAATTCCTCAACTGACGCATCCATTACAGTTGCCATATAGATTTGGCAACTTACAACCAGAACCAAGTTGTTTTAAGTGACGAATAACAAGGATGGAAGGTCCCTTCCGACTTTCAGTAATTCAAAACTTTCATACTGTGACACCCAAAATTTCATTGACCTTCATTAGTGTAATTAGATCATTAGGAACTTAGATTAATTAGATTGGGCTAGAAAATGAACCCGATGGATCGTGAGAAACGTGTGGGCTTGAGAAGTGAGTGGGCCACACGAATTGGACTTAAGAAATCGAATGAGAGATTATGGGCTTGGACTTGGCTTGAAGCGGGCCAAGGTTCGAAATTATTAGATTTGTAGATTTAGTTTAGTGGGCCCGGATTGTTATAGATTAAGCCTATTGGGCCGAAGATGAATATTTAGGCCCGAATGATTTATTTTATAGATTATAGTTATGATAACTTGATTAATGATTATAATGCTAATATCAATTACTAACTTTAGCATTCTTTTTGTGATGAATTCTTTATAGACTAACGTTGACTAGTTGATATGTTATATATATGTTATGACTTTGTACAATTGGGATTGAGTAGAAACAAAAGGCAATTAGATGAAAATATTAGAAGCTAATGAACTAACGAATGATATCGATAAACTGTTAATTAGCGACGATCAACAGATGGCGAAAATCTTCATGCATGAAAGCCACGACACTTTTCTCTCTCTCGTTTCTCCGTGCACTTGACACCCACGGTTTTCTATTCCCTATAAACCAAAACCATCAGCCCAAGGAAAACAATCATTAGCAAACTTCATCATTACACAAGCCTAGGGATTAGTTTGTAGACCTATTTTCCCCTTAAGCTTCGTACCCTCTCTCTCTCTCTCTCTCCATATAAAACCGAGAAACCCTCATCTTCATCTTCTTCTTTCTTTTTCTCTCGGCTGAGCAGCGAAAAACCAGAAGCAAACCAGCGATTTCTCCTTCTTGCATGCTGATTTTGAGTGTTGATCTTGAAGCATCTCTGTGTTGTTTAGTAGCTGAAACAAGGTAAGGAAAGATCTAACTCTAAATTGAAATTTATCCATTGTTTCATCAAGGGAGCTTGAGGATCTAACCAAACAGTGATGGATATAGTTTGTAGAAGCTGAGTAAGTGTTAGATTAGAGTTAGAAGCCATTGCATGTTGTTTTTGAGGACTGCATGTTTCGAAATCCTTGTGTGAGTATGTTGTTTTGTTGAGCGAAGTGATGAAATGGATGCCGAGTGTGTTGTTTTGGTAGAAATCGTGATAAGTGGCTTACGGATGCAACGACACTTCGAGCCGAGCTGTGGAATTGATCATTTGTTAGAGAAAGCTATACTGAAGTTGCTTTGAGTTGCTGTGAGTAAGCATTGGAGTATTTTAGAAGAGATTTGTGGATAGACAAGTTGTTTCGTTGAGTTAGAAGTAAGAAAATTTGTGTATCTATTCTGTTCTAAGTGAAAACGATTATGGAGTCTTCTGTTTTGTGTTTAGTTTTCTTTATGTATGTTAATAGAAATAAGAAAGAAACCATTCTACATGATAGAACATCTATAAGATCAAGTTATACACGTAGCTATAACCATATGACTATAAAAACGTAGAGATGGAAGTGAACTTAGTAAAACCAGTAAACTGTTTTGTGAGAAACAGTATGACCTTTACTGATTATACGAATTTTCTGTATTTACCTAGTTAGATTTGGACTTCGAATCCTTAATGAAAATTGTATAACACATCTTAAGGAATGACGTGTCAAAATTTGAGATTAAATTGATAATATTTGGTTAGTGAAACAATTTTCTTTGTAGATAAAGAATCTAGACGTCGGTACAGGATACTAGTAAAGATTATGGCGACTGTTACTCTTAATACAGTGAGAATCAGACTTAAGTTTATTCACGGGAAATGTCATTCTATGTCTCAAATATAACATACTAAAATTTGGTAGTATTTCGATAAGAATTAATATACTTTCTGTGTCCGAAACCGAAACTGTACGTTTAGCTAGTGAACTGTCTGGACCCGAGAACATATATTAGAGGTTGTGTCTTTTATATTAGGCTTTTGTGATGCACGTAGAGTCTAATAAACCTCATAATAGAAGTTAGTCATATAGGAGTAAGTCTCATTTATCATTTGAGATATAAGTGCATATAGTATCATGTGTGTGCAATGAGTGCGATACATAGTGCTTAATTATGGGGTAAATATCTGTTCACCATGGAATGGGACATGACGTAATGGGTTTTATCTTATAATTTGGACACGCACGTGTGCTAGGTTCATGAGAGTTAGATAGATACTTTAGAGTCTTTTCTTTTGTATACGATAAATGCATTAATCAAAGGTGTGGTGGTGTGAAATGTGTGCTTAAGATGAATGAACCCATCGGTACCGAGATACCGGTGATGCCCCCGGAAGTTTGGGATGCCCTTGCTGCGTGGTCTTGGATGCCTCGGTAGAGAGATACTGAGATGCCTCGGAGTGAGATGCCCTTGTGTGTGATCAAGGATGCCTCGGTTGTGTGATACTGAGATGCCTCGGAGTGAGATGCCCCTTGCTGTGTGGTCTTGGGAGGACCTCGATTGAGTGATGCCAGGATGCCTCGGAGTGAGATGCCCACAATTAGAGGTATTGTGGAAGTCCGGATAACGTACTTTCTGGAAGTGACTCGATTAGGCCGGTAGAGTCCCGGTTGTGACTGATTCGAGGGTGGATTTTATGCACACTAAATATAATTCTATTTGGCGAGTGAGTTCATTTATTATTGTTGCATTACATCTTGATATGAGATTGAGTTTGAGAAAGGTAAGCATAGAAATGGATGCTCATAAGGTGATTATGTACATAGTGTGTTATTATCCAATTGTTTATGCTTGTGATATACTTCCTTTAGCATCCTAAATTGTTTGATGATTCACTTGTAACTTTGATGGCTATGGATTGTTTAAGTTAGAGTTTTATCATTATTTACTAGGCAAGGTTGTTTGCTCATACCTTACATTTTCATATTGATAGCATGGATGTACCGCCAGTAGCTCGATATGGGGCGGTAGTGAGTCTTGATGTTTCTCTTCATGACGAGTATGATCCCGACATTGACATGATTTTCTCCAAGTATGAGGCGACTTTATGGCTGGATGACGGTAGAGCTGACTTGACTTCGATGACGTTCGTTGCATGGTTTATCAACCATGAAGGGGAGATGTTTGGACCTTTACCCTTTGGAGCAGGAGGACCTGGAGCGGTTTGGACGGCGCCTAGACGCCTTTGATCTTGTTGTAGCTGACTGACTTTTGTTTTTTGTTAGACGTGGGCTTGTGTGGGAAGCTCGTGGAGTAGATAACCTCACCCATATCCCTGGCTTTTGTTGCGCCTTACTTTTGTTTTGTATATGATGTAAATATATAGGCGAAGAACATGGAATGAGTCTAGGTCGATAATTTTGTATGCCCCGATGATAATAAAATGAAAGGAAGCCTTTTATGATCTTGTCTATGTGCATTGCACGATAACCTTATAATATAAACTTGAGATTTTAAAATAATCCAGGTTATACATACTAACCTTCAATGGTAAACGCTATGGGTTATCTAAAGGAGATTACTAGTTAGGAAGATAATAATAATAACAATTATAATTCCGCTTGCGCTTAGTACGTGACGCCCTGGGATGTTACACATACGCTAACTGATCAAGATGTATTACCTCACTACCACGATTCATAACTACAGAAAGCTCCTCGAGCCAAACCTTCTTTCTAATACTTTACTACAACAACTAAAATTTCTACAACCTTCACGCAAAATTCTGTTGCGCTACTCTAATGAAAATGCCTCAAAAACATTCTTTCTTTGCTTGGTGCCTGGTTGGTCCATTCATGCTCCTCTAGCCATCTTATTGGCGTCTTATCTACAGTAACAGTTCTTACACTCTCGTGGACCTACACGGACAGTCCTTGAACTGGTGGTCGTGCTGGCCACATTCAAAGCATGATCTCATTATACTCGGACACTAGGCTGACTCACGCTTCCTTTCACAAACTTGGCACACAAATAGTGAGTCCTCTGCCTACTATCAGGTGACAGCATGCACTCTTTCTTACACCGGAGCCTTGTTCTAAATATCCCACAGTGCGTTCTATGGCTCACACCTTTCGATCTATCCCATCGACTTTCTAAGACTGTTTCTGGCCAAGTAACCCTGTTGGTCACACACAGAACAAGCACCCTTCTTACCAGGACACAGGGTTGATCCATATCGGCTTCCGTCAGCACAACACACTCCATTCTAATTCATTGCTGACTTAACCATCCCACATTTCCAGTTGGACGGAAATGGGATACTTTTCTCCGATCATAAGCTCCTTCCCAAACTGATTTCCATCTTTACTGAATCTGAACCTCGACTCAGATGCAGTGGCTTCCTCCTAGATCATAACTCCGGGTTGGGCCTCAACAGGCGCGACAACAACAGTGGCTCGGTCTTGAGCTTACTGGCTCAACAAGCTCCCAAGAACACTAGCGTCGGAACGATCCCATCAAACCTAGGATCGCTCGGTGCTGCTACACTAGTACCGACCTGCAGCAGTACTCTTACACTCGCGTTGGTCTGAGCCAGTGCTCCACCACGACCACCTCGGGCACCGACCCTAGTTGGCATACTACCCCAAGTAACTGGTCTAAAGGTTCTCTCTAGGAGTCCTCTGCTCCTGATCACTCATCTACAGGATCTTTACAGAAACCTGCTTCCCAATTCTAATCCCAGATTAGAATTTGAGTGATCCACACCAAACAATTTACCAAACAACTATCAATCACATGCACCAGCATGAAATAAAAGCCATTCCTACTAACTATCACATAACTCATCGCACCTTATCACTTCATTCACAGACCTGCTCTAATACCACTTAAACGGGGATGTCATGCTCGATCCTCCGAGCGCGTGAGCATCCCTCTGCGGTCGATAGAAATGCGACTTCCCAGGACACATCGCCTACCCATTCATTTTTATTACGCATGCGGAAGAGAAACAAATCCCCTAACAACATTTAACTTGGGATAGAAAAGCAGGCAATCAAACACAACCAAACAAGCTTTATAAACACATAGGTTTATATACAACACTGGACTGTCTACAAAATAGACAGGCTCAACAAAAAGGGAACTGTCCTAAGACTAACTAGTTAGACACGTTCGCCGATTCTTCGGTCTCCACCTCCATAAAAGTTCATGGCTTCGAGTCCACCACGACCGCCATCTAAGAACGTGAAAATATTGAGCCTACGACGGGGTGAGACAATGTCTTAGCGAGTTCTACACCCTAAGACTCGATTAGAAAGAAAATACGTCTCAGGGCGCTCTAGCCATACAAGGAGGATGGAGGACTTACCTTGTCTCAGTCCCTTCCTGCACGTTAGTACATTTCAAAAATCAATCAAATCGATCCACACGGTCGATATAAACAAACCATCAATCCATTCACTCAAAACCACAGTTCAAAGGACACGGCCTATCTTTAGGTGGCAAATTACGGCCCAATGGGCGCGACCTTTAATAGGTGGCAAATTACGGCCTTATCAAGCGCGACCCCTATCGGGTGGCAATTTACGGCCCAATGAGCGCGACCTTTAATAGGTGGCGGATTACGGCCTTATCAAGCGCGACCCCTATCGGGTGGCAATTTACAGCCCAACGGGCGCGGCCTCTATCAAGTGACAAATCACGGTCTAACAGGGCACAGCCGAACTTCGATGATTTTCTAGATCCACTCACAACCTTTCACAATCAAATTTCCAATCGAATACCAACACTAATCAACTTTGGGATAAATCCTCACATAAACATCCATTCAATCAATCGATACAAACTAGACCTACCAACCAATTACGGTGCCAAAAGCCGACACCGGGTATTTTCAAGTTAAATACCAAAACTTCTCCAATTTCACACAATTCCACACTTTTGGAATAATTAACCATAATCATCAAATTACACTATTCCTCAAATTAAACAAACAATTAGCACAAACTGACCGCACTGCTGCGATCAGCGCGAAATTCTAACGACCGACCATCCCGGCAAAATTTTCGAAATTATTAAATAATTAAATTTAATTTTGAAAATTAAATAATTAAATTGTGGCATCCCAAAAATTCAAGACATCCTCTAGAGAAATTAAAGCCCATAATTAGGTAATGAAATTACCTATGGTTTATGCTTTAGCCATTAGTTTTCTTTTTAAGGCTAAGTGATAGATGCTTGTGTTCATGAATTTTGAAATTAGAACTATAGGATAAATTAATAATCTATGCTTGGCTATGCACCTCATAAATTAAATTCCCATATGTAAAATGTTACAAGACTTTGGCCATGTGGAAATTAAAATTTAAAATTTATAGAAGAAAGAATAAAAAAAAAAAAAACGGGAAAAATTTAATTTTATTTAGGTTTGGGCCTTAGGCCCAAAAGGAGGATTTTTGGTGGGACGAATGGAGGCCCAATGGAAGCCCACGGATGGGGCTGTCACCGGCCCAAGGGAGGCCCGAGGAGAAGAGGATGGCCGGCCCATTGCATGGGCTTTGCCAAGTGGCAAGGAGGAGCTCATGCATTGGCCATTAGAAGAGGCAAGCTAATGATTGCAAATGATGAGGTTTGGGGGAAATAAAAGGGAAGAAGAGGAGAGAGAGTGGCCGGTTGTGTTGTTCGGCCAAGTGAGAGAGAGAACCGTGCGAGAGAGAAGGAGAGTGAGGCCGAGAGAGGAGAACTTTGTGAGAGCTTTCATGCATGTTTTGAGTTCGATTTTGACTCTGATTCCTTCATGAAAGTTGTAGACAACATCTTAAACTATAACATACTAAAATTTGGTGTAAAATGATGGATATTTAATGGGTCAAACAATCTCATCCTACGGAGACACTAGATCTGGAACTGTTTTACTGACCTTTTTGGTAGATCTGTGGTTGCATGTTGATTTTTATCAAGAATCTCTCTTCGACTACTTCATGAAACTTGTAGAGAACATCTTAAGGATTAACATACTCAAAGTTTAAGTAAAATGAACAAGTGTAGCCTAGTGAATCGACTTACTCTCGAAGACGGTAAATCTGGAGACACGGTACAGGACACCCGAGACTTCATGGACCCATATGGTGACTATTCTCTGGAATTTTGGCTTAGATCCCTTAATTAAAGTTGTAGGAGACCTCTTGAAGTAAAACATATCCAAATTTCAGAGGAAACGAAGAATAATAAATGGGTAAAAACTCGATATTTCGGAGATGACTACACTGGACGTTTCGGTACAAGAACCAGGAGCTTCGTATGACTATAGAAAAATATATAAAACGAATTTGGCATATAATTTTTCATGAAAAATATACTTTAGTGTCTTAACTATAACCTGGTAAAATTTCATAATTTTCGGAGGTCGTTCGGGTATTTTAATCGAATTATTCCGAAAACTGCACATTCTGTTTTATCCGAATTTGCATGCTGAAATCGTGTGGATTATAACTTCTTGTGTGGAACTCGATTGGGCATGTGTTTCTCATGGAATTACTATCTTATTGTCTTGTCTATCATGCGCCTTGATTTCGTGATTTTTGAGAAGCATGTGGATATTTAATTTGAATATTTTCAAAAAAAATGGTACGTGCTGGAATCTTGTAAAAAGGTATGAAAAATGGACCATTTTAAATTGCATGGATTCCATGATTGGTTTTGTTGTGAGTGATTGTGTCTTGCTGCATGCATGATGATGATTAGAGATGCATGTATGAATCAAAGGATGAAAGTGATCTTGTTACCATTGCATCATGTGCTATGCTGAGTTGAGACATAAATTGGTGAACATGAATAATGAGAAAAGAGGAGACTGTTTTGTGGCGGATGATAATGCCCTGGGAGTGTCAGGATGCCCGGGATGAGGGGTGCCGGAAGCCGGATTGTATTGAGATACAAGGCCGGATGTCCTTGGGAGTTTCGAGATGCCTGGGAAGTGGGGGTGCCAGAAGCCCTAGAGGTTTGTGCCTAGGGGGATGCCTCGTGATGCCAGTTGGGGTGCGAGATGCCCGGCCAAGGAGTGTAAATGCCGGAAGCCTCGGAGGTTTTTGCCCGAGGGATGCCTTGTGATGCCAGTTGGGATGCGAGATGCCCGGAATGTGGGGGTGCCGGATGCCCGGTGGTGTGTGTCGGAGGTTTATCTTGCGATGCCAGATGTGGTGATCGATTTGAAAGATAAAAGTGAAAATTGAGACATGCATATGTGATGTGAAGATGATAACCTATGGCATGATGACATGCATATATGATATGATGATGATCACCTATGGCATGATGACATGTATATATGATATGATGATGATCACCTATGGCATGATGACATGCATATATATGATATGATGATGAGATGTGCATGGATGCATGGTAACTATGCATGATGATATACATGATGATGGTAAGTGTATGACATGATGGTGGTGACTATATGATGACGTATGTACATAAGGTATGGTGATATGTGCATGATACCAAGGTAATTGTGCATGGATGCCTTGATGACATATGATGCTATGATTGTGATGTTTGTGTGATGCATGATGCATTGAGTGGTTATTGGATATCTTTACCTGCTGAGTGGTTGTACTCACCCCTTCGGGGACCAACATTTCAGATTAGCAAAATGCCGCTCCCTGCTGTCACGCGGGGCGTGTTTTACGGCATTCCTTCCGATGTAGAGGTCGAGTGCAAGGAGTTCGACTGTCCCTCTGTTCCTGGTCTGACGTATATTCGAGTGCGCTACTTAGTTATGTACAATGTGGGCCTGGCTAGGGGCCCTGTTGTCCAGGAGTTCATATCCGTCCACATTCGTCGCGACGGAGTGATACGTGGGATGTTGCCGCCGCCACCGCCTGATGCACTGGGATGGGTGTGAGGACCCGTGCGTGACAAGTAGGAGCTGAAACTTTTTGGGATGGTTAGCCGACACTAGTGATGGGGGATCTTTCACGTTAGTTGTAGTGGGTCGAGAGTTTCTTTTTGGGGTTTAGGCCGAGTGTGGTTTCATGTCCTGGCCTTTCTTTTGATGTACCGACCCAAGGAAACCCATCTTTAAAATATGTAAATAAAGTGTCATGGCTTTGTCTTTTATTATGATGATTAGTGGTGTGCAATTGTATCATGGTTGATGGAGGGGGAGATGGCGATGTTATATTTTGCTTCCGCTAAATGAGTCGCGCTGGGACCGTTTTAAAAAAAAAAATGTGTATGATTTACGACGCTTCTTCTAAGAGATGAAATAAGGTGTAACGTTGGTGCCTGTGGCGACCCAAGAGGGGTTCGGGGTGCCACAAAATATTATCTTATAATAATATAATTTAATAAAATAATATTTGAAAATTCGAAATAATTAATTAATTAAAAATAATTAATTATGGCTTAAACTAGATTACACTAATTTAAACATACAATTAGCCCTAATTAAACATCCATTAAACTAATCATACAACTAATCTAATTTATATTAAAATAATCTAATTTAACCACATAAACCTAATTAGACTAATATAAACACCCCTTAAGCATAATTAACTTACTAAGCGAGGATTAGAGGTTAAACTAACCCGATTAACGAACCAAATGGCTCAAAACGAGGAGAACGACGCGGGGGTCGATAGTCTCCAAGGTGGGCCTAGCTTCCGGGGTCGGGAGGTCGGCCAAAACTGGCCAAATACTCATTGCGATACCCATTTTCCTGCTCACTGCTTGCTGCTGGTTGAGGGCGGATCTGGCGCCGGGTTGAGCTGGACAGGGCCAGTGGTGGTCCGGCTGAGCTTCAACGGTCTAGGCGGCAGCTTACGGCGGCGGAGGGAGCTCCAGTAGCTCCTGGAATGCGCGGACCGAGACTGACGGGGACGGCTGGGCGTCGACCAAGCGCGGAGCAGTGGCTGTGCGAGATAGCAAGCAGCGACGGCAAGCGATCCAGCGGCGTACAACGGCGACAAGCAACGCTGCTGGCTGCTGCTTCGCTTCCCTGGTTTGCTGGTGGGTCTCGAACAACACAAAGAAGGAGAAGAGGAGGTCGACGCCAGCAGGGGGAAAAGAGAGGAAGGCGGAGGGCGAGCGGGCTGAGCGACGGCGTGCAACGACGGGGCTCCTTGGCGGATTGCTGGTCGATCTTCGTTGTTGCTAGCATCCGAAGAAGAAGAAGAAGGAGATGGAGGAGAGAGCGTCGACGGGAGAGAAGGGGAGGAAGAAGAAACCGGTTTCTCTCACTCTCTCTCTCTTTCTCTCTCTCTTTGGCCCCACAAACATGGCCCACCATGACCTCCCTTGATGATGTCACACTCCACTATCTCCAATCTCCCACAACCTTATTTCAATGGTTGCAATTTCATTTTCCGCCGTGGCATGAAATCTTGTATCAATTTCATTCAATTCTCTTCTAATTGAACTAGATTGAAGTCCATAAAATTAATTCAATGTCACCACACTTCAATTCACATCTTCACTTGTCCATAGAACCAACTTAAGTCCCAAAAGCACGACCAAAGGTGGGCCTACTAATTTCTCGAGCCAAATTAGCCATTCTTTGATTAATTTGCTGAAAAAACTCTGATTGCATGAAAAATTTTCCAAAGATGAGTCAATGATCCTAAAATGGTTTGCGACACACCAGGACTTCTAATTTCTAAATTCGCTTTCAATTTCAAGGTTAATTTCATTCTGGCACGATATTAACGCGTCCTAATCTACTTGGTAGCTTTTAGAAATTTTCATGCATTTAACCTGTGGCTGACCAATTCAAGCCACAATGTACATCTTTGACACATTGGCGACTCTCGGTTGTCGGGGTAGTCTCAAGGTTTCAAATACGGACATAGGGTACCCAATCGACTGAAAAGCCGACCCAGTGCCGATCGACAAGGATTGTGCGACCTGGTGGGTGACATGCCTTTGTCGAGTCGACCTATCTCCAGTCTCTAATCGATTTTTAATTGTGTCGTAATGACCCTTGCAAATTAGCTCGGTCGAAAGGTTGCTTCTTGGTCAAATACTTGGGTCTGATGCATCAGAATCTCTTAACAGCTTCACCTGATAGAGTAGTTTTCACATGAGTGGCCGACTCAAGGAAAAGAACTATATGTGTGCCAATGAAATGCCTATCTCAATTTATTGAAAATAAAATTGGAAAATCGGGATGTCACAATTTCTTTGTCCAACCACTCTTTTGGACACAATCTTTGCAACCCCCCTTTTTTTTTTTTAAAACTTTTGGAAAGAAATTTGTACGTGGACACGTACTCAAAATTAATCCGTCAAACTTTGTACACACCTAGTTTAAACCCTCATTGTTTTGTTGAGCAAATAATTTTTGGTGTCCAAACCCAACACCTCATTGTTTTTCTATTTAAAAGCTTATAAAGCCATCTTTTGATATCAAAATCGAAACCAACATAGAGCAACCATTCACATAATATTGTACGTGCAAACCATCAAAATCGAGTCCACTCGCATAAGTTCTCAGCATGCCAAAAATCAACCAAATTACAAAATATACATCTTCCGGCAAGCAAGACACCAAGAACAACCAAAAGACCACAACCGGCCCTCACCGGCAGAAACCGAGTCCACTCGCATGTCTCCAAGATTAATTCCAAAAACATAACCAAATGAGTTTAGAAAATCCTCAAATTTAAATATGTTATAAAGGACACTTAAACTAACACTTTTTATGAAGACACTTTGACCTAGATCTTTGTAGAATAGGAGCACTACATCGATCAAATCGTTACCAAAACTATGTCCGTGTCCAGAAATTATGTTTTCCAAAACCAGCTTGATTGGAGCTCCAAAACTCATTAATTTGCTCTGAAATTTGACTATGTTAAACTTCAAGATGTGATGAAAAACTTTTATGAAGAAACTCTTTGGAAAATCAAACCCTAATAGTTGATAAAAATCCTTTAAACTCCAAAAGGTCACGGGTTCCAACACAAAATAAGATTCTACCTTGCATGCAACGAAGCTGAAATCTTGAGTAAAATATATGTCATAAATGAAGATGTTTAGAACATTTTTCAAGAAGGAAGCAACCTCAAAATTGTAGCACATTTTAACCCACGAAAATAGCAAACAACGAGTGTCCAATAAATAAATCTGAAGAGAAATCCAGACTCAGCTCTTTTGAGCACGTCTCTTGCAAGCTTAGTAGCCATAAACCTTCAAGAAACTCACATGCAAGACTTCCCACACATCACAGCATACATGCAAGCTAAAATCCTACATAGATCTAGCTCCTATAACCCGAAAATCCACTAGATCGAGCTAAACCACCCTCATTAGCACTAATCTAACCACCCCTAAGCGCAATTAACTGCCAAATCAAAGATTAGGGAGTTAACTCATGGTTTTCAATGGCGGCGGGCTCACGGCAACGGCAACATGACGGCGATGAAAACACGAAACAACCACGGCTTGCATGGAGGCTTGACGGTGGCGGTGGCGGACCTACTAGTCCTCGGCCAAGGAGGAACGAGTGAAGCTGGTGGTGGTTGCTCACGGCAAAGCTAGACGGTCGGATGGTGGGCTGGTGGTGGTGTTGAGGAAGTTCGGTGGTGCGGTTGCTGGATGCAAAGGGCTATTGGGTGCTAGTGGCGAGGTTGTGTAGCTAGTTGTAGGCGTGAGGAGCTGGCGGTGGAGTTGGCGAACGATGACGGGGTTGCTGCTCGTCGTGTGAAGGCCGTGGTGGAGTTGCGGCCGTGGTGTGGTGGTGCCGAGTTCTGGCGGGTGGGGGCTGTGGACGCGAAGGGAATGGTGCTAGTGGTGATGGTAGGAAGATGAGGGAGCTGGTGGTAGAGATGGAAATGGAGGTTACAACAGCAAGGGAATTAGAGGAGGGAAGAAGAAGGGAGAGGGGGAATAAAGAACGTGAGGGAAAATTGAGTGTGAGGAAAAAGAAAAGAGAATGGGCAGAAGGAGGGTGAACGTGCGTGAGGAAGAGAGAGAAATGGGAGAGAGAGAGAGAGAGAGAGAGAGAGAGAGAATAAGGAGGTCAAAGGAACAACCAATCAAGACTTAGGAGAAATATCTAAATTCATCATCACTGTGCCCCCAAAGTCTTCATGCCTCATCTTCTTTGTCTTCCAAATACTTTCTTAAGCTTAATTTCCCTAAAATAAGCCTATTTAGGGTAGAAAATTCCAATTTTTCATCCCATCCGAATTTCCTTTCTTTTTCTTTTGTCCAAAATTCATTTTTCCGCAAAATTTCGGACTCATTGAAAATTCGCCAAAAGATGAGACGACGTCCAATAAATTAAATCATGACACACTCGAACGTCCGATTCTCGAAACCGAATTAAATTTCGTGGTTAAAATCGACTGAACGCAACTTTAGTACGACCTAACATATTGGGTAGCTTTTAGGAGTTTTAGCACGTTTGACCCGTGGTCAATAATTTTCGATCCACATTTGTGCATCTCCGAATCATAGATGACCCTCGGTTGTCATAAAATCGCAAGGGTTCAATTACGTGTGATGAACATAATATCGATAGAAAATCGGGTTATTGTCGTTCGACGCGAATATCGCAATCGTGCGGATCCACCTGCAATTCGACTACGTGATTCCATCGAATCAACTTATATCCGTTTGCTAATCGATTTATAACGGTGTCGTATTGACCCTTGCCGATTATTATGGTCAAGCGGTCGATTTCTGATCGAATTCTCTAGTCTGTCACGTTTATATCCCTTAACGGCCTCACGTAATAGATTAGTTAACTCGTGAGTGGCCAGCTCCAAGTAAAATAACCATAGGCGTGTCAACGAAACAATCATTTCATATATTCAAAACGGAGGTCAAATTTCGAGATGTCACATGTACTCAACATCCTATATCAAAACATGTGTCATTCCAAAAGTTGTCTCATCATCATAGAGTGTTTGTGTCAAACCTGTCACACATATCTATTCCTAGAAATATCCAGGAAGCTTTGAAGGATCCAAAGTGGAAGATGGCAGTTGAGGATGAAATGCAGGCACTTAAGAATAATGGCACATGAGAATTGGTTGATGCACTAGAAGAAAAAAAGATTGATGGCTGTAAATGGATACTTACTGCAAATGTAAACTTGATGGGAGTGTTGAGCGGTATAAAGCAAGGCTAGTGGCGAAGGGGTTCACTCAGACTTATAAAGTTGACTATCAAGAGACTTTTGCCTCAGTTGCCAAGATAAATTCTGTTTGGATTTTACTATTTTTGGTTGCTGCATTTGATTAGCCCTTACACCAGTTAGACGTGAAGGATGCATTCTTGAATGATGACTTGGAGGAGGAAGTGTTTATGAGTTTGCCACCAGGTTTTGCAGAAAATGAAGGCAAAGTCTACAGATTAAAAAAGTCGATGTACGAACTTAAACAATCTCCAAGAGCGTGGTTTGAATGGTTCGGGAAGGTGGTTAAAAGGTTCGGCTATCACCAAAGTCAAGCGGATCATACTCTATT
Source organism: Eucalyptus viminalis (assembly GCA_014182385.1). NCBI lineage: Eukaryota > Viridiplantae > Streptophyta > Magnoliopsida > Myrtales > Myrtaceae > Eucalyptus > Eucalyptus viminalis. The sequence continues at coordinate 66,016,630 of CM024528.1, read as the reverse complement.
CTATAAACACTCAAAGGAAGGTAAGTGTGCAATTCTAATCGTCTATGTCAATGATATAATACTAACTAGTGATGACAAAGTTGAGTTGGAAAGCTTGCGAGAGAAGCTGGCTGAGGAGTTTGAGGTAAAGGATTTGGGTGTCTTGAAATATTTTCTTGGAATAGAATTTGCGAGATCTAAGAAGAGCATAGTTGCAAACCGACGCAAATATGTTCTTGATCTGCTCAAAGAGTTAGGTCTATTAGGATGTAAAGCGGGAAAGACACCTGTGGAACCAAATATGAAACTTGAACCTGCCAAGGCTGAAGAAGTGATAGACCGAGAAAGGTATCAAAGGCTTGTTGGTCAACTTATTTACTTATCTCACATTCAACCTTACATATCGTTTGCCGTAAGTATGGTGAGCTAGTTCATGCACTCACTAGGGCTAAGGCATTTTGAAGCAGTATATAGAATTCTACGCTACTTGAAGGGAAGTCCTGGTAAGGGTCTAATGTTTGAGAAACATGGACATCTGGAAATTGAGGTGTTCACCGATGCAGATTGGGCTGGAAGCAATATGGATAGGAGATCTACTTAAGGCTACTGCATGTTTGTTGGTGGTAATTTAGTCACTTGGAAGAGTAAAAAGCAGAGTGTGGTGACAAGAAGCAGTGTTGAAGCTGAATTTCGGACAGCAGCATATGGTGTATGCGAAGTTATGTGGATTAAAGGTATCTTGGATGAACTATGGATCCCGAGTTCCATACCAATAAAATTGTATTGAGACAATTAGGCAGCAATCGCAATTGCTCATAATCCCGTGTTACATGAACGGATAAAACATGTGGAAGTTGATAAACACTTCATCAAAGAAAAAATTGATAGCGAACTGATTTGTATGCCGTATATTTCAAGTGATGAATAGGCTACTAACATTTTGACCAAGGGACTGCATAAAAGGCAATTTGTTCGTCTAGTGAGCAAGCTATCTATGGGAGATATCTTCAAGCCAGCTTGAGGGGGAGTGTTGGAATGTGTTGGAAAATCTTCTATAATCTCTCCCCGATTATATGGAACATTATGTGATATTATGTGATCTGATTTGATTTTGTTAGCTGTAAATTAGCCATTGATAGAGATTAGAGGCTAATTAGGATCTTTACCTAAATAGGTTTCTTATCTAATTTAGGTTCTCTATTCCCGTATATATACACCTTGTAATCACTCTATGTAAAACAATAATACAAATTCTTTTTTACAACATGTCATACATTAACAATAGATTCCATAGATATATACACTTTAGGACTTGAATCTAATTGATGTGGTTAATTGCATTCTCATGTAGGATAGGAAATTGTTTCCTTGTTGCTGATGTTGTCATTAATGATTGAAATTGCTTCAAATGTCAATGAAAAATTTCAGCATAGCATTTGTAGAGGTTGAGCTTATTGTAAGGATCTACACTCTCAACCGATGGTGTCAATAGAAATAGTCATATGTGACATGGTCATTTTCATCAAATTGATAGTTTAATTTGACTATTGAAACTCAAATATGTTCAGTTCAGTCAAATTAAAAAGGTTGTGGTTTAAGTGACTCCTAAATGATAGAATTTGTATGTGCTTTAATTATGTTTGTGGGTGGAAAAGTTCATAAATAACTGGTTATGTCTTTAAGCTATAGCTGTTTGCTCATGAGCACAATGGCTATGAATTTGGTTGATGCTGCTGCATTTCTTTCTTTGAGACTTCTACAAATTTATTAACCATCATCCGATTCATGGACTACATTTTACTTGGAAGAGAGTTTGTTTTTACATAATACATAATGAATGTTATCTTACCAATCCAGCTTTCTTTACTTAACTATGAATATGTGGTGTGATGCTTTTTATATGCTAGTGCTTGTAGCAGTTATACATGATGTGGTATAATAGTTTCTAACATGGTATAAAAATTAAGCAGAATGAAAAACTGTTGCGAGGCTTGAAGTCCCATGTGACAGCTATGCTGTGTCTCAACCGGGAGGAAGATGCCCAAGTGAACAAAGTATGCATCTTTCAACTTAAAGGTTGATATGACTTCTTGATCGTGATTCTTAACAGACAATATTTCATTCTTCATATCTTACATGTTTTTTCTAATGCTTTGTTTGCAGTTAAGTTTCAAACTAAGAATCTTATTTCACAGTCCAATAGCTTTAATATTTTCTACCTTGATGTATCGTATCCGATTAGTAAGATGTCTTAACCTCTGTATTGTATCAGAGAAACAATGCAGAGAGTTAGAGAAATACTGCAGTTTGGAGGATTTAGGGACACTGAATATTTGTGAAGGACACTTGCGAAGGAATTTCAACAGATGGAGCACAAGTCTTAGCAAAAGAGTTAGAAAGCTGAAATGTAATAGAATCTTGTTCGTGTATAGAAGTTCTCACTTGAATGTGGTGTTTTCTTAATTGAATGCGTGTTTATTGCTCTTTCATTGTAGATTCTTCACATTAACGATGTATCTACTTTTTCCATCTACAAATGTTCTTAAAAATGCTACCTCGGTGGGAAAAATATGAACTACGGGATAAAGCATTGCTGTTATATGTTGTTTGACGTGATTGCTTCTTCCCCCCTTAAGTCCGGTCCTCATTGCTGATATGTGTACCAAATGTGAAATTTTGGATCTCTTTGTATGCATAACAGGAGTTTGAATATGATAACCCGGGCTCAAAATTGGTTTCTGTAAACATTACAATCATGCTTTTGCTTTTGGTTTTACCCAACTCCTCAATTATTTGAGATGAAATAACCATTTCTTGTATGGCTGGTTAAAGACTTACTGTTATTGCGGTTTGTATGTAGATATTTTTATCCAAATGCCTATTACCATAAAGTTGTACCTATATTTTTCATTTCTTTGCTTGAGTGACCAGAACCTTGAGACTATAATGAGAGAAAGAAAAAGACACCGTTGGGGGTTTGGGGTTGTCTTCTAGAGGTTATCCTCGACAATGATTTTCCATTTACCCTCTGTCTAATTATCTAGTTTTTCGTATTTGATCTTAGGTTTGATCAATTGACAATGTACATGGAAGCTTTAGTTGGGTGATCTTATTGGATTGGGCTCTCTGTGTCACGCCCCGATCCTCGAGCGCGTGCCCATCCCTCGGTGGTCAATAAAATTGTGACGTCCCAGGACGCGTCACCAACCTTTTCATTTTAATGCACATGCGGAAGTGAAACAATTACCCCTGACAACAACCAACACGGGATAGAAAAGCAGGAAACAGTTTCGCAACCAAAACACTTTTATAAACAATTGGGTTTAGGTACAAAAAGATCGGTCCCAAAAGAAGTTGTCCTACAACCTACTCATCGGACACATTCGCCGATCCTTCGGACTCCACTTCAACAAGCTCCGAGGCTTCGAGTCCTCCATCTAAGGACCTGAAAAGTTTAAGCCCACAACGGGGTGAGACAATGTCTTAGCAAGTTCACCCCCTAAACCCCGACTAAGAAGGAAATACACCTAGAGGCAGTCTATGCACACAAGACAGAGGATTTACCTCGCCTCAGTTCCCTCCTGCATGTCAGTACAATTCATATACCCAATCGATCAATACAATCAATCAATCGATATCATCGATATAATCATTGCAATCAATTCAGTCAATTCCATCGATACAATCAATCCATCCATTCAATCAATTCAATTGATCAATACAATTGATCCATCAATCATGCGTTCCAATTCAATTATTGATCGCACAAGCTGACATAGATCATTGCTCACACAAGCTGATATACGATCATTGCTCTCACAAGCTGACATGAATTATAGCTCAAGTTACTAGAGGTGGCTCCCACGAAGTCAAATTGTCGTGTAGCACTTAGTTCTTGATTATAATAAACAATAGCTCAAGTTACTATAGGTGGATCTCACGAAGTCAAGCTGTCGTGTAACACTTAGTTCTTGATTATAATAAACAATAGCTCAAGTTACTAGAGGTGACTCCCACGAAGTCAAGCTGTCGTATAGCACTTAGCTCTTGACTATCATAAGCAATGGTACAAGGTTCTAGAAGTGGCTCATATGATGTTTTGCTATCGTGCACACTTAGTCCTTTACCTGCTGACAACCAATCAGTTTTCTCAACCCAACACATCATCTTTCAATAGTTGCCACATAAAGCAATAACAATAAACCACAATCATGGCACAACCATTCGTGCATCATCACGCATAAGTCCCAAACATGTCACAAGCCAACCACATCACCAAATATGCACAAATTAACCATCAATTGCACAAACTAATTGCGACACGACAATTAGCACGAAATTTTAACAACCGGCTATCCCGGTATAATTTCCAAAAAATAATAAATAATTAAATAAATTACAAAATAATTAAATAAATGCAATTAAATAAATAAATAAATTTCGATTAATTAAACTGAACTACTTAATTAACCTAACCATGCAGGCACCTAATCAATCAGGTCAACCTTAGCCTCCTTCATATAGCCAAAACTCCAAAACCCCCTTTTTAAAATAAACTTGGCACCCCCTTTTTTTTTGTTCAAACTCTCCAAAATAAATTTATACGGGTCCCGCATTTGAAATTATTCGCCAAACTTTGCATGCATCTCGTATAAAACCTCCTCATTTTACTGAGCACGTAAAACTTGGTGTCCAAACCTGACACCATATTTCTTTTCTAATTTCTTTTCCAATCCTCTCTTTTGAAAACAAACCTTTAGCAACCCTCTTTTTTTTTTTTTTGTTCCAAACGTTTAGAAATAAATCCATAGGTGCTCACATACTCAAAATTAATCCGTCAAACTTTGCACACACTTAGTTTAAAACCTTATTGTTTTATTGGGAAAATAAGTTTTGGTGTCCGAACCCGACACCTCATTTATTTTCTATTTAAAAGTCCAAAGGGTCACCTTTTGCAATAACAATAAACAACCGACAAAGAGCAATCAACCTCATGATCTCTCACATCAGTTCTCAGCATGCTAGAAATCACCCGAGTCACCAAATAAACATTTTCCAGCAAGCAAAAAACACCAAGAACAACAATAAAATCACAACCAGTCCTAACCGGCAGAAACGGGGCCACTTGCGCGTCCAAGTTTAATTCTAGAAACATAATCAAAAAAGCTTAAAAAATTCTAAAATTTGAATATGTTGTAAAGGACACCTAAACGAACATTTTTCATGAAGACACCTCAACCCAGATCTTTCTATATTAAATCCAGTAAATCGCTCAATCCAGTACAAAAACTGTGTCCGTTTCCAGAAGTCTATTTTCCAAAATCAGTTTGGTTCGAGACCCAAAACTTGTCCATTTGATCTGAAATTTGATTATGTTAAACTAAAAGATGTGATAAACAACTTTTGTGAGAAATCATTTTGAAATTCGAACCCTAAGAATTGATAAAAATCCCTAGAATCCCAAAAGGTAACCAATTCAAGCACAATCCGAGATTCTGTTTGCAAATGACAGAGCTAAAATCTATAATTTTTAAATCTATAAAAATATTGAGTAAAATATATGTCATATCTGAAGATGTCTAAAACATTTCTCAAGAAGGAATTAACTTCAAATTCGCAACCCATTTCGATCTACAAAAATGGCAAACGACGAAGGTCCAGAAACCAGATCCAGGAGAAATCCACTCAATTGGACTAATCCATCCTCATTAGTGCTAATCTCATCAACTAGATTAACACTAATTCATCTTAAGGCTAATCTAAAAATTATATATTAGCACTAATTCATCTGAAGACTAATCTCACCTAGTACTAATCTAATTAGGCTAATTAACACTAATCTAACCCCCTAAGCATAATTAACAACGTAACCAATGATTAGGGAGTTAACTCACCGGATTAGCAAACCAATGGGTCCATGGTGACGGTGACACGAAGGCAGTGAGGGCCCGTAGCTACGGCGCCACCAACGGAGGCTCGGACCGGGTTGAAAATAGCCCACAAGTCTTGCGGTTTGAGCCACTAGGCGGTTTTGCTTGTTGATGGTTCGGTGGCCGTTGGCTGGACATGGGGCTACGACTGGGCTGAGACGTGAAGCTGGTGGTGCAGCTACTGGACGGACAGCAGCTTGCGGGAGTTGCGGTGGTTGAGGCGTGAAATGGAGCTGCTGGATGTGGTGGACACCAGTGGCTTGCAGGCGTGAGGAGGTTTACTGGACGTGTGAAATTGGATGGAGAAATGAGGGTGGTAGCAAGTAAAATGGAGGGGAAATGGAGAAGGCTAGCGTGAGGGGAGTGGGGGCTAACTTGGGGCTTACGATGAAAAGGGGCAGATGATCGTGGAGGAGGGGAAATGGGAGGAAGTCAAAACTAGGGAAAAAGGAAAGAAGGAACTGAGATGGGTCGGCTGCTGCAGAGACTTGGTCGCACGCGAGGGAGGAGGGAAAAGTGGAGGGAGAAGGAGAGAGAGAGAGGGGGGGAAGTCGGCTGGTGGGGGGTGGCCTTCACGCAAGAGCTTAGAGAGCAAAGAGAGGGGAGAGATAAGGGAGAGCCAAAAGTCAAGCAAAAATATCAAAACAATGATCAAAGTGCCAAAAGTCTTTCAATCTTAATGTCAATGCTCCCTCCAATGAGATTTTAGTCTCAATTTCCTCAAAATAAACCAATTTGGGCAGCAAAATAGCCCCATTATCCCCTCATCCGAATTTCCTTATTCTTTTTTGCCAAAAACCGATTTTCTGCAAAATTCGGCTCGACGAAAATTCTCCAAAAGATGAGACGACGTCCTATAAATGAATTGTGACACACTTGAACATTCAATTCCCGAAACCGACTCAATTTCGTGGTTAAAATCAACCAAACGCGATTTTAGTCTAATCCGACCTATCAAGTAGCCTTTAGGATTTTACCGCGATTATACCCCTTTAACGGCTTCACCCAATAAATTGGTTAACTCGTGAGTGATCAACTCAAAGAAAAAGGACCGTAGGCGCGCCGATGAAAAGCCCATTTCATTTTATCGGGGCTAGTTGAAAATTCAGTATGTCACACTCTGTTTAGCTTGTTATCTTTGTGTATAGAAATACTGATCTCATGTTTCTTGATTAAAACCTAATTTGATCATCACATTTTCAAGGAAGCTGCTCAAATGCCTTTCTCTTCTATTTCGAAAAAGTTACTTTGTAAGAATTTATTACCACTATTCCCTCTTACTTTTGTTTCAACAACCACCGGATACATTCCCGATTCACTGTCCTTCTATGGGGTATATACCTTAAACTACATATATGATCCAAATATCCACATGTGCAGAGTAGAACTACTTTTTCATGCTATTCATTTCTCTATGTGGCTCTATAGGATGACTCTGGATTTGCTTATATATGACTTCTTGAGCTCAACCCTTAACAGATAATATTTTATTCTCTAGATCTTACATGTTATTTCTAATTTTTTGTTTGTAGTTAAGTTTCAAACTTGAAATCTTGTTTCATAGTCCAGCAGCTTTAATATGGTTTTATGGAAGACATTCGAGATCATCAAAGGATTGGGGCCTCGATGGGTTTTGAACTTCTCCAAACTCTGACAATTCATCCTTGGAATGGCAAAGGATGCTTGCATATTGTCATCCCACATTGCCATGATTATATTTGACAGAAGCTTTGCAGAGCTGAAACTGTCCATTAACTTAAGAGGTTTCTACTGAAAGTCTAGCCAACTCGTTTGATACAATGGTCGACGAATTAGACAGTTGTATTTTAAGTTAATATCATGGTTGACACCTGTATGCAAGTCTATTGGAGCCTTTATTCAAAGAGAGTTTTTTGTGATTCGGGTTTTGATCTTCATGTTAAAGTAGAAGCAATTCGATGCTTGCCTGCTAAAGTTTGTGGGGTTGATAAAGAAATTAGAGGTTCTTACTATGGGAAGCTGTTGTCAGGTCGAAGGTCTCGGAATCAAAGTTTTGCAAGACTAAGATCTTATTCCTATTGATGGAGGATTGTCAGCTGGGTCATCTCTTTGTGGGGTTCAGCTAACATAACATGAAAGAAAAAGAAAAAGAAAAAGGTCAAAAAGTCGAGAGAAAAAAGATAGAAAGGAGCGGTTCATGGAGGGAAGAGTTGAGAGAAAGAGAATTCCCCGAGAAGAACACGGGAAGAAGAAAAAAGGGAAGCGACTTTCCAGTCCAAGATCGAAGACCAAACGTTGTCAAATTGGTTCAATTTTCAGACTATTGTTCGTTAGATGGAGACTACAAGTTGATTGGTTTTGTTCATTAAAAATCTTCTCCAAATTGTCCTTCGTTTTTTCCAGTCATGATTAAGGTTTCTTACTCTATTTGTATTAATCTATCTCTGTAATGATGAAATATTGTTGCATTCTTGATAATACTACTCTTGGTAATTAGTGGAAGTTTTTGGGCAATTCATAATTTTTTCCCACTTTGAGTTTTCCAAGTAAAAATCTCGGTATTATTGTTGCCTTGTTTCTTTAATGTTTCAGCATTATATTTACTTATTTTGAGGTTGTATTGTTGGAAAATACTGCTGGTTGTTGCTAGGTCAAGTCCATTTTGGTCAATTTAGTTTTGGGAATTTGATCATAGTTTGGGTTAGTACTTAGTTAATTGTTACCCAATTCTCCCTAATAAGGTTGTTGTTGGAGCTGGAGTAGAAAATGTTTCTGATGCAAAAAATAAGGTCACTAGAGCCCAATTGATGTGCATTTGAGACCTTACTTTCCCAATTGAGACCTTACTTTCTATTGGGATATCAAAGCTCGGTTGATGTTGCTTTAGCCTTGTAACAAAGAATCAGCTCTAACAAAAGGAAAAAAGACACAAATAGTTTATGCACTTTAGCCAAATGTGTAATGTTGTCTATAAACTTTTAATTTGTTTGATGTTTAATATAATCCTTAAGCTATATAAAAAAATTTAATATCATCTTTCCGTTAATTCAAATTTAATGCAAATGCTGATATGGTTTCCAATCTATTATGATTTTGATCAATTTGATAAGAAGAGCTCAATTTGATAATGGATGTATAAGAAAGGAGGCCACTATGGTTATAAGTAAACCCAACACTTTGGTAACCCAACCTATTCTAAAATACGTACTTTTCTTCAGATGAACGAGACCAGACAACAAGTTCCATCCAGGATATGGCACGATTCGGTCGAACTTGGCCTACCCATCAATCAAATGAGTCCACCTTCACTCCTTTAATCATGTCTCTATCTCTTATTTTCTCTCCCGCTTATTCCTCTCCTGCAATTTTCTCCGCAATGATTTCGGACTCCAATGGACTTTCTTACTCTCCCTCTTCCATTCTTCATCTCGCTCTTCAGCTCTATCCTTTCCTAACTAGCCTCAAGCCTTCCTCTGGGTTTTTCGAGCTCTATTCTTCACAAGCTCTCTTTCGGCTCACATTTTCCATCGACGCTTTTGTACGCTCCTCGCGATTTGTTCCAGCCCTGGCGTTGTGTTTTTCTGCTGCTTGCAGAGCTTTTTAGCTATGGAGGTTGATGAAGGACTGCAGTGCATGCTTTCATTTCAGCTTCAATTCAATAAACTGATGGCTTCTCAGGTTCGACTCCTGGTCCGCGTTCTTTTGCAAGCTAATGGGCAGTCGACTCAGTTGTTCTGACTCGATTTTGTGAGGTTTGCTCAATTTGCTCAATTTGAAAGGTTTGATGTCAGCAATGCAATTCTCTTTTTTAAAGATATACTTTGGCTTCCAAAGATGCTCAAACAAAGTTAGCTTCAAGTTTCGACAAAGTTCATCGCAAGTTAAAATATAACTTTCATTTTGGTAAAAAATTTCAAATGATGCTTGTTATGACTGGCTTCTCTTGGTGGTGATAGTTGCAGCACTAATTCTCCTAACATTCATTATAATCCTCTTTATTTTTAAATTTTCATGAGTGCTACTATTTCGATAACAAGAAGAATCACCACAATGCTTCGACTATTCAAACCTTCTTATCGCAGAAAACACCATGTTACTTGCGATGACAACAAAATGAGGAGCGAGAATCTTTAACAGTGGTTCATTAGCTTCAATTGGCCAATATCTGTCAATCTCATGCTCTTTCAAGTTTCTCGATTAAATGTATGTACTCAATAACGAGGCCACCCATTAAAATCCTCTTGATCACGTCATCGGTCACCTCGACCTGGTAGATGGACAAAAGACTTGAGTGAAGTCTAGTCAATCCTTGACCGTCTATCTTTGATGCCACTTGTCGAGAGGAAAAGTATCAAAAAAAGTCCTAAACATATTATATTAATACCAATTTAGTCATAATTTAGTCATAAACCTACCATAAATCTTCACATTAGTATCAAATTAGTTCATAAGGCCAATTTAGACCAAAAATTGTTGACATGAATGCCGATCGGCCAATCGATGCTGAGATGGACATTTTTAATAATATTTTAATATTTTTATTGAATTTATTGAATTCTTTTTCTTTTTTCCCTTTCCCTTTTCTTTTCACCAGTGGCCATCTCCAATAGCCATCCATAGCCATGGCTGGTGAGGGTCAGCCTCGCTGAGCCGCACCTATGCACGGGCGAGTGCCTGTCGTGCCTTGCCTAGGTAAGGACCCCCTCACCAAATCTGACAAGGCCGAACAAACCATTTTGATTAAGAAATTGTGGACAATCACAAACTCATTTATAACACGTAATAAATTTTAGAAAATGACGATAAGCATGCCCAACATATACAAATAAATAAACATCTATCAACAGCTTAGTTTTCTAGGAAAAACAATTTTCATCACATTATTATATAAAATCAATGTGACACATGAGTAGTGGAGCACTGTCATTTATGGGAGTCTTACAAGGGTCATACAGATTGTTGTTTTAACTGATGCTCTAGTTTAAGGAGAATAAGTTACACAATTAATTTTGAAAACATTCTTAGTAAATACATATACTCTCTTGTTTCTAATTAAATAATATAAATAGAATATAAAATATAGTTGACTAGTAAAAGCCCTCATCCTTCTACCCACAAGACGGCACTAATAACTAGTCCTAATATCCACTGAATCATCCCCTTTAAATGCATTCCAATAGTCTTAGACATTCCTTCCACCTTCCAATCCCATAAAAGTGTCACACCAATTCGTGAAGTCCATAAGAGCATGCAATCTAAACAACTTAGACATGGGGAACTAAACGCTGAAATAGGCGA